>JAHLJT010009436.1:106551342-106582702 GCA_031308135.1 Acheta domesticus
AACTAGCGGGAAATGATGCGCCATAACAAGGTCATGGAAGGCTCCAAAAAGGAATCGGGGCGTGTTGACATAAAGGCCGCGAAAATGCTTCGAACGAGCCGGCGGGGAGGAAGAGGGCGACGACTGGGGGCGGGGGAAAAAAAAACTAATGAGCAGAGTTACCGCGTCGAGCGCTTCACGCACGAGGAAAGTGAACCCGCTTTGCGAAGAAGGTGTTCGGAGATTCCGCTTTTCGAGGTGTGTTCACGCTAGATGCGCTGCCAAAACAAGTAGGAAGCTGTGAGTGCGGCGTTAGTCAATCTGGACGACGCCGCGGCGCCGGTACCATTTCGTCGCTTACGGGAAGCGTGGCGGACGGTGCGTTACTTTGATTCCTTCGGATTCCGCCCCCTCCCGATTTCCTGCGCTACGCGCGCGGGACCACGTGACCTACAACACGCGCCAAATTCAAAAATACAACACGAACAATGCGGCAAAGTTATGTCTGCAATTCTGTTTCACGAATGGAAGGATGACAACAAAAACAAAAAAGGAAGAGAACCACCTCATTTGACCTGAGGCATTCGTGTCATGCGCACGTACACGTAGGCGGGGCAGGGACCTGAGATCGGGCTGCAGTTCGCGCCGGGGGGTCGACCTCTCGGACGACGTTTACGAGATCGCGCTCGTGCATCTATAGCACTGTGCACCACATTCGCAACGTGAAGGAGGGACACAACAAACTCCACTACGACGTCGACGAGGGTGGTGGTGGGGTGGGGTGGGGGTCACTCACAAGCTATGTGCTGTCCGTCCCTCCGGGCACGTATACCTTGGGGACATCAATCGTCATATCTCGAACATCTGCAACATCAGTTTTCCCACTGACTTTGCGGGTAGAGAGCTTTTCGAATTGGCGGCGGACTCGCATACGAACAGAGTGCGCTGTCAACACTTCCTTCACGCTACGTTTCGACCACGCCGAATCCTTGGTCCTCCCTCGGAATTTTCAAGGACGGTGACACCCACACTTTTTTGACAAGTACGTGTCATCCGAGACTTCCCCGAAGATCGTGAAAGATTTGAAGTGTTCGTGACGTGTAACGTGATCGAAAGCGGGTATATAAACAATCGTAAAGCGCACGTGCTGTATCAGTTCAACGTGACGACTTCCTGCCGCCATCATTGAAGAGAGGCCGACCGAAGAATTTATCACCGTGTCACGCGAAATTGGATCGACGAGTTATCGGTTCGACTCGAGAACGTGTGAGGGACAATTGGTGCCGTTGAACTCGGAAACACCGCTGTCGTGCACCTTACTCGTACGCCCCAGAATCAGCAGCAGCAGACTATGAAGGAGAAACAGCGCTATAAAATGCAGCCCGTTTCGCGGCCGAGCACAGAGTGCTTGTCCGCTCACACCGCGCTCACATCGTCTAGCGGCGCATCCTACGAGCGTTAGGCTACACTAGGTTTCGAATAAAAAAAGAAGAAAAACGACATGCCGCCGAAGAGAATGAAGCAAGCTTATTCTACGACGGAAATCGTGGACGAACACGCGGTCGACATTCTCCGCAGGGAGAACATAAAACACCACATCGTCAACGAAGCGTTCACGAACACTTTCCGTACATTAAATCGTTGGTCAAAACGACGAAATTCGCATTACTATCATGAATAAGGATGCCGTTCTTACCTTGCGAGAGTTCGCTCGTCATCGCGGGATCTGCCGTCAAAAAGGACACCACAGATCGCACCAACTGCGAATTGATCAACAACGCTTTCGCTTTTCTTTTTAGCGAAATTCGTTACGAAATCAACAACGTGATCGTCGACGTCGTTAGAAATCCAGGCATCACGAGCACGATGAAGAACGTGTGTTTCCTTTCGCCAGCAGAAAGAAGATCGTTCGGCAATGCGTGTTGGACCGAAGATCTCCTGTTATACGAGTCAGACAAGTGCAACACCAAGTTCATGCTCAGTTCGACGGGCGGGAAATTTTACGGTATCGTGCCGTTTACGACTGTGGATGGGATTTTTCGAAGATCACACGCGCGTCATGACCGGCGTGAAACACGACCTCGTTCTCATTCGAGGGCGTCATGATAATCGATGTCTCACGACGACAGCGGAATCGCCGAACGAAACAAACGATTACCGTGACGGACGTGATTTGGAGAATGCCTCATTTGACGCTGAGCGATGCTGCTTCCCTCGCGGTGACGAGAGTGCTGGACAGTCGGCGCCCGATCCCCATGCAATTCAGACGATGGGAAATTCACGAATACCCCAACGTTCCAAGCGGCGGAAAGGGACCGTGTTCAGTGGACGGTAAGACTGCCGCCAAAGAGGACAATCCCCTGTACATTTTCTTTGGAATGCAAACGGGGAAAGACGCGAACCTGAAACAGAATTCGGGCGAATTCGACGGTAACGATATGACAAGAGCAAAACTGTATTTAAACGACGAGTTTTACCCTTATTCCGAACTTCTATGCACGTAAAATTTTATACCGGTGGTACTGAAAAATGGCAACCGTATCTCTACGAAATGATGCAAAAAGCGGAACGTTCTTACTACAATCGCAATCCCATATCGAATATGGAATATTGGTATGTGAATAGTTGGTTTCCTATTATCGTATGGGACGTCTCCTCCAGAGAGTCTGCCGTCCTCCCCTCGCAAACCGACATCAAGATCACGTGGGAAACGGGTACAGCTATGCCAGCGAACGTCACGGCGTATTGTCTCATTATCTACAAACGGAAGTGCTGTACGCACCAATCGATGACTTTGTGGTGAAGAAAAACGTCATGGTATAAGAAGTCGCGTGTTTCGCTCGCCGCCTTCATTTCTTGTCCTTCCTTCACGAGAGGATGATTCGCGTCAGTCGCGGAAAAGAGAGCGCAGAAGAAGAAGAAGATTATCACCCATCGACTTCGCCTGGTGAAGACGAAGAAGAAGTGGGCGGTTCGACCTCTTCTTACGATTCGCAACTCGCAGCAGTTTTTGGAAGTGGCGGTGTAGACAACATGGCGGATGAGGAGGTGAGATCAGCGACTCCACCACCTCTCGATTATCCTTCTGCGTGCGATCATCCATGTCCGCGGCATTGTACATCGAAAAAGAAGAAGAACGGCGGAAAGGTCGCAAAACCAAAAGAGCGAAAGAAGAAAACAACACCATCGACTCGGCGTCGACGGAACAACAGGAAGAAGACGACAGACCGAACGACGCCGCCAACCTCACCGGATACGGTCTGCTGCGATCTTCTTCCTCTGGAGACGGTCAGCGAATGCGCGCGCAACGCGGCGACATGGTTAGCGAGAGCGGTCGAGATGACGATTGCATCGATGGCGACCTCCAGCGCAGAAAATGGTCATTAACATGTAAACATTTTGAAAGGGTCAATAAAACACGTGATTCTATTTGTTTTTGTTTTTTTTTTTTTTTCCGTCGTCCTTCACACGCGCCGTGAGTAGTCATCCTTCCCCTTCCCCCTCTCTCCTTAGATCTCCTGTTTTAAAACAGAGCGTCCTTCGAAGAAGGACAACAGTCTCTCGCACGGGTTGTGATGATGGACGTTGTTCAACAATCGACCACACTGCCCGTCGTGAACGTGACGGCCTTATGGCGCGGACAAGAGGACGAGGCAAACAGTCGACACGGGCCCGCTTTTCCCCGATAGCGTGCGCGCTCTTATCGTGGGACCTTCCGGTTGCGGCAAGACGAACGTGGTCGTCTCGCTTCTCACCGGCCAGTTCGGGCTGGCGTTCCGCAACGTGTATTTATATTCCACCACAGACACGCAGCCCATGTACGCGTACTTGAAGCAAGTCTGCGACGGAATCGCACCGTTTCATTCGTTTACGCAGCACGATAGCATCGTGCCCCCGGCCGAGGCGTCCCCCGACAGCGTTTCATTTTCGACGACATCGCCACCGAAAAACAAGACTGCATCAAAGCCTACTTTGCGGCCGGAAGGCACAAACACACGGACGTGCTCTATCTCTGTCAAACGTACACCAAATTCCCAAACAGTGATACGCGATAACGCGAATATGATTGTCATCTTCCGGCAAGACGACAACAACCTCGAGTACATTTACAAAGAACACGTCGGAAACGATTTTAGGACCTTCCACGATTTTAAGGCGCTGTGCGCCGACGTGTGGAACACAGACCGGTTTGCTTTTGCGGTGATCTGCAAACCTAGTGCGCTTCAACAGGGACGATACCGATCGGGCTTCGACCGGTTTCTCGTGCCGACGCACGTGGGGGGAACGTAAAGTTTAGGTTATATAATCACTTTGCTTTCGCAACTAGACTTCACTCTACGCCATGGTGTACGTGCGACAGCATTTCAATGTCGCGCGAGCGCGGCGGGGGGGGCGGCGCGGAAGAGGCATCATAGGACGGGTGCTGAATCGGGCGATAGACAAACTTCCCTTCGAAATACACATTCCCGGTGGCTATCAATTTTGCGGACCCGGTACGAAGCTCATGAAGAGGCTGCAAAGAGGCGACCGCGGTATTAATCCATTGGACGCAGCGTGTCGAGAGCACGACATCGCCTACCACAACTACAAAGGAGGTGAGGAACGCAAAAGGGCGGACGAAGCGCTCGCCAAAGCAGCGTGGGAGCGGGTCAAGTCCAGCGACGCGAGTCTCGGTGAAAGAGCTGCCGCGCTCGGTGTGGCGGGTGTGATGAAAGTAAAATCCAAAATAGGAGGGCGCGTGAAAAAACATAAAAACCACTTCGAGGTACGTGAGAAGAAGAAGAAAAGGAGGCAGTGAAACAAGACAACAGCCCAAAAGACCAAAGCGAGACTTGAAGACGCTCCACGCGCTTGAGCAAGCGAAAAAGAGCTTGCGCGAAAAGACACCGCGTCGTCCTCCTCCTCCTCCTCCTTCCTCACCGCCCGCTCCCCTTCGATCCGACACGCCGGAAGAGAGATTGAAAATGGAGGTGGAGAAGGCTCGTGAAAACATTCGACAAAAAATAAGCACGCTGCAAGAAGCCGAAACGATGCGCAATCGATTCCTCGATACTTATCTCACGGCGCCCGTCTCGAAAGCGCTACGCTCTCAAAGAGAGGGAAAAAGTAACATACCACCTCCTCCACCATCTTCCGTTGAACCTTCCACGCGTGTTCCTATCAACCGGAATCGAGTGAAGAAGAAGATTCCATCTTCGATACATCCACAGACGAAGATTGGAACGCATCAAGAAATAGAGATGTTCGCCGTCAACATTATGAACAATTGGTAAACCATTTGCAAAATGCTGCAATCGGTGTAGGAGATATCACGTACGGACCGTACTATATAGGAGGGCGACCTCACATCGGTAACGCCCTCATAGAGCTTTACCCGGACGAGGAAGCATTCTCCGTTCAGGGACATAAATTCTACCCAGAGCCAGGCCTCCTCGAACTACTTTTCGAGAAACGACCCAACCGGAGAGATGTCACGAAAGACGATTTGAAGAAATACAAAAAGATTCTCGAATTGTCTTCCGCACACAAGGTGAATTACAGACCGAATTTACACTTTAACACAAAGGATAATAAACTGAAATATCGTGAAATTATCTCGCCTCTTTTCAGAAAGGGGAAAGGCAAAACAAAAGTCATGAAATGATGAAACGAAAGAGAACGGGGAGGGGACTACGTTTTGTGACGGCGCCAGACTACAAATATTGGCGCGATCCGAACACGCTCGTGGAGAGGCTGCGTCTCTTACACGCTTCGCGGACCGCCGGTAACAACGGACTCGACGGAGAAAATAGTAGAAATAGAAGATGAATTGCGTGACGCCGGTATTATCGCTTAGCTCCTCTGACCATGCAGAAGAATAAGAAGAAGACGACGACCTCCGTTCGACAAGGACTCGCTGCGGAATTGCACGCGCCTGCCCGTCGTCGTTACGAAAGACGGCGGACGATGACGAAAGGATTCGATGATTTGTGGCAAGCCGACTTGGTCGACATGCAACCGTACTCGAAAAGCAATCGAGGGATGCGTTACATTCTCACCGTCATCGACGTGTACAGCAAGTACGCCTGGGCGGAAGCGATAAAGAAAAAGACCGGAGCGGAAGTCGTCAAGGCTTTCGACCGCATCGTGACGTCGAGCGGCCGAGAGCCCCGCTACCTGCAAACCGATCAAGGCACAGAGTTTTACAATACCGCGCTCAACAAGTGGCTCCGAGAGCGCGGCATTCATCATTATTCCACCTTTTCCAACGTGAAGGCCGCCGTCGTCGAACGTTTCAATCGAACGCTCAAGGAGCGGATGTGGAGGCGTTTCACCGCCGAGGGGACGCGACGCTGGACCCTCATGCTCGCCGACCTCCTCCGAGATTACAACAATACCAAACATCGCACCATCGGCATGAAACCGAAAGACGTGAAGAAAGACGACAGCCTCATGCGCACGGTGTACGACCGAGTGAAAACGCTCGATCCGCGTCTCCTGAGGAACAATCGATTTCGAGTCGGCGACATCGTTCGGGTGAGCACGTACAAGAGCTCGCCGTTTCGGAAAGGCTACGAAGCGCGATGGGGCACCGAACTCTTTAAAATCGTTCGTGTGCACCTCTCGAATCCCGTCACGTACTCGCTAGAAGACCTGAAAGGCGAAACGATCAAGGGGCGCTTCTACACCGAAGAATTGCAACGCACGCGATTTCCCGATCACTATTTAGTCGAGCGCGTCGTACGGAAAAAGGGCCCGCTTCGCCTCGTGAAATGGCTCGGTTTCGACTCACGCCACAATTCGTGGGTGCATGCGAGAGACATTGAAGGCGGAAAACCGAAGAGTCCTTGAAGTGGGTGGGGGAACGATAAGAGTCGCGCTCCACTTCCCGTCTGCTGTCGTCAACACGCGAGTATAAGAAAGCTGACGGCAACACGACGACCGTCACTCTTTGTGCGAGAGAGTTGCTTTGCGCATGCGCGCCGCCAATCCGTTTCTGTGCGGAAGCATGATGCGCTACGTGAGAAATGCTTTATATTCAACATTCGTCGCGGAACGACCGCCGCCTCCTCCTCCTCCTCCTCCTGAACAGGACACCTCGTTAAGAGAAACTAAAGAACGGCTGGAAAGCATCCATGTGTTGAGCGTGGAGCAAACGTGGGACGAAGCCGCCGAGGAGACTGCTGCGCGGACGGCGACGCCGACATCGACCGAGGCAGCGGCGTCGTGCGACGAGGACGCTGCGTCGACATCGGCCGCAGCGTGGCACGAGAACGAAGTCTTTGTCGAGCGTGAGGTGAAACCGCTCCTCTATAGCAACGATCGTCGTTCCAGAAGAATAAGAAAAAGGAGACAGATCCTCCAACTCATGGCCCCACAGGTCCATCGCGGATCCACAGCTGTCGTGGATCTGCAAGGTTATACTCTCGACAAACGCTTCAACATCAAAGTGTTGACCGTCATACGCCAATCAAAAGACAATGACGATCCCGATCGACTCATTCAGACATTCATTTTTCGTCCACCGCGACCTTTCCATACATTGAGCAGCGACGACAAGAAACATGTGGAGTGGATCAAACAATACCATCCCGCCACACCGCCGTGGAGTAGTGGGAGTTACAATTATGACGACAGAGCTTCTGTGATTAGGTCAGCTTTAAAAGGTGCGACAACATTATACGTCAAGGGAGGTGAGAAGAAAAGGTGGTTGGAGGAGTACATGGAAGGAGAAGGCTGCTGCGTTCTCGATCTCGCGGAGTTCGGCTGTCCTCCGCTACACGAGTGCTTACACGCGGTCCGCGACATCTACGCTTGCGGTGACGTCAGCCTAGCTGGGCGTCACGTCATCGCCCTCTACGAATGGCTGCGTACTTACTGCGGCAGGTGGGCAGACATCTAGGCGGATGTTCGCTTCCGTTCGACGACGATAAAAACTCGCGCACTTTTAAGGCCGCTCTCCGCCGCTGCGCTCATCATTACGATGCAGAGCGTTCCGTCGTACACAACTGCCACTCAGCCCGGACCGCTGGAGCGCATCAGACAAGAGACGCGAGAAGACATCGAGCGCGCCCTCCGAAAGTTGCGTGAAGTCAACGGCGCGCTTACACTTCTCGACTCGGAGACGTTGAGTCAATTACCGGTCGAATTTTTGTGTCATTGGGTGCAGCCTCATCAGGTGGAGCGCGTTTTCGAGAAACTTCCCGAAGCCACCCGACATCACCCTCGCGTTCAAGAAGTTCGTCCGTGTAAGGAGCATTGGAATCGCGGACGCACGCGCATCGACGGGCCGCCGCCGCCGAAGCGAAACTGCCGCTTTTGCATCGCTCTCCGCCAGCCTTGCCGACAACACTTCTCGGAGGACGACGACAACGCCCCGTCGAGGAAAGCGTGTCCTTCGTGTCGAGTCGAAGACTTTGTCGTCTGCTTGCATCACAACAGCGGACCCCCGGTGTTGAAAGAAGATTGCGTATACTGTAAACTTGTCTTGAACTGTGAATCGAAAAAAATATGATGAGCTGCCTAGATAGCATCGAGATCGGACTTGTTCTTCTGAACTTTGTGTGCGTGTTCGCTGCTCTTATCTGCTTAGCGCTGTGAAGTGAAACAATTAAAACGGGGAACGATGACATCGTCTCTTCCGCCCCCTTTCGTGGAAGTGCCTGAAGACGAAGCATCACGCATCAATGAATATTGCAGCATATGTTTCAACGATGCCACTCCTCCTCCTAGAATGGCGCGCACGCCATGCAATCACTTGTTTTGTGTTACGTGTATAGAAAGGTGGTTAAACATGTCCAACACGTGTCCTACGTGTCGCCACGTCCTCAAACCTCCACTCGAGCGCGAAAGACACGGCGCTTTTCCGAATCTAGTGGAAGACGTCATGGCATCGATGGTGGATGACTCATACATTATACAAACGATCATCCATCTCTGCACCGCCATGTGCACACTTCCCTCACCCATGAGGCCAACGGTTTTCCAGATTCTGCGAGCTCTGCGACACGTGCTCCTTCGACGACGCATGGAACGAGTTCGGGAAACGGTTCGACGACGTGCTGCTGCAACAACTCGTCACGTGCCTGATATAACTGAACGACTCAATTTGTATATTCCTATTATCGACCCCAGTGACGACAGCGCCGAAGTCATCTCTTCCGAGCCCAGTGACGACAGCTCTGAGGAAGAGTAGGATGTGACGTCATCACATCCGCCGCCGATTATAAAACGCCGCGGTGAAACGCTGCCGCCGTCAGTTCATCATGAGCGCCAACCGAGCAGACGCGAAGGAGGTCTTCGTCGACTCGTCAGAGGAGGAGCAGGACGATGATGTGTATGATGACCGAGTGAACTCGCAAGATGAAGAGGAGGACATAGAATTTTGCCAACTACCTGACTACGTTGCCACCAAAGAGTACGTGCATGGGCAAACCGACCACGTTCGTCGATTAGCGGCGGACGATGCCGATAGGGCCATGCGGGAACTCATCAATCCTGTCACGACTTCACTACAACGCGTGGTCGATACTCAATCCAACTGTCTGCGCAGATGGAGCGAGGTCAGTCCCTATAACGCCGATCTTTGGCGCATTTCGAATACGGGGTATCCGCAAGAAGAAAAAGATGCCGCCAACAAAGCGTACGTCGACCGCAACATTCGAGACGTCAAAAAGCAGCTAGAAAAACTTCCGCCGCTCCGGTACAGCAAACTGGGAAACGTCAACGTGCTGCAAACCCGCGTCGTCAACATGGCGCCGCCCAAGGCAAAGACAGACGCTGCCACGAAAGGGTATGTGGACGACAAGATCCAGAAGGAGATTGATAAGGCACTTGCCCATTTACAAAGGACCATCGCCACCAGTAACCACGACGACCTTTTGTAAAACGGCTGTTGAATAAAATATACCGAATTCATGTTTACCATGTATCATGAAAAATGTTTCGAATTAAAATTTTTTTACCGTGTATCATTTGGTTTCAATAAAAAAAATTTAATTCTTATCGCACTGTTTTCATGTTTTTTTTTCCCCTGTCACCGCCTTGTAGGGTTTCCTTTTTTTTTCTCTCTAGCAACTCCCCACATTCCATTGCAGGCGCTAGAGGGGGAGGGGGAGGGGGAGGGGGAGCGGGCGCCGCGATAGAGGCCTCCTCCCCTCCCCGCCCGGGCGCGCGCGCGCGCCGCCGCCGCCGCCGCCGCCGCCGCCGCGCACCAAGACACCCGCCTACCAGGCACCTCCAGAGACGATGTCGTCGTAGCTCAGAGCCAGCGTGCTCGCCCGACCGCTTCCGCCGCTGGCGCGCGCACAGGAAGCGGGACTCGGGCGCGGTTCGAGCCTCCCTCGGGCGGCGCGTTTTTGAGAACGGCGACGCCGCCGACCCCTGCGCTGCTGCTTCCGCGCTACCAACCTTCGCCGACAGAGCGCGCCGCACGCGCGCTACCAACCTTCGCCGCCAGGGCGCAGCACACGCGCGCTTCCACGCTTCGCCGCCAGGGCGCAGCACACGCGCCCTTCCACGCTTCGCCGCCAGGGCGCGCGGCGCCTTGTGTCGGCGCAGGGGGCTATCTCGGCGGCCTTGTGACGTCACAGCGACCTTGTGACGTCACAGGGGTTTATCTCGTGGCGCCGGGTGTTTACAGGGGTGGGCCTGTGTAGTGCGGGTTGCATTTAACCCCACTTCCGTCGCAGCTATGGCCATTACTCCCTACTTGCGACGTCTTCTATTTAGCACATAGCTCTGCTCATGCGTAAGTTAACGCTTGCAGGCACCATCATAATTCGGGTGAATGCTATACCCGTAGTCATATGTGTTATATGACAAGCTAAGTATTATTTCTTTCCCAAATCAATTGTGGGAATTTTCTCCACGCGAAAATGATGATTGTTAACTCTGACGCTCTATCGCGGAGTAATATCCCAGTCCTGCCCTGTTGAGAACGCGGAGTAGAAACTGGACCGGTCAGTGCCGCATTGACTTGCAACGCAACTAGTCCTGGAGGCAGATTTTCGTCCGCCTGCTGGTCAGCTCGCGTCACCCTGGGTGTGCTTCCCCGCCCACCTCTTCTGTTCGACGCATGCGACTGAAGACCGTCCGGCCTCTGCGACTCCCATCAGCGGTACAACGGCGGTAAACAACTTGAGTGGCAGACGGCTATTGTGGCGGCAAATTAGCGATGAGTTTATAATAAAATAAAATTTTAGACACAAGGTTAGTGTTCCCCGCCCTCGCCGTCAGCCCCGGCCTGCCAACACATAACAGTGACCCAAATTCAAAAGGAATTTATGACCTGCAGCTGTGCACGGTCGCGCCCGCCCGGAAGAAGGACCCACTCTCCTTTGGGCGCTTCCCCCGTAAACATAAACGAGGTGATTTGCTCCTCACGACAAGCAGTTCATGTCTAACTCAATAAGGGAAGCCCAGGAACATTAACAAGATTTCGTTATCAAAACGAGTGTTTACAGAGGCAGCCCGGGTGCCATTGCGCACGTTCAAGTGCTAAAAGCAAGAGAGAGAAAGAGAATGACCGGCGTATGGAAAATTTTAGAGAATTCCTATAGCTGATTGGTGGAAAATTAAATACGACGCCACAGATCTAGACCAATCAGGCAACATGTACCAGAGGAAGCGGTGAGTTTGGAAACGAGGGAACGATTTGGGGGGCGAGAGGTTCATGCGAGGAGCGTACGTCGGGAGATAGGAGAGAAAAAGTGGGACTCGAAGGGAGAGGTTCATGCAAGGAACGCTCGCAGGGAGACCGTCATTAGACTCCACATAGTTCCACAGGAAAAGTTTCTTTTTCTTAATTCCGAATTCTCACGGGATCGGACCGAGCTTTTTTCTCGCAGAACGGTGCCAAAGCCAGCCGCTTTCGGACACTGTTAGGCAGTTCACTGAATCTGGGCAAAGTGAATCCGCCATCTAGACTACGATTAATGTTCTGGAGGAATTTTATTCAGCTAGTTAAAGTTAAAGAAAATTAGCGACAGGCGAATGTTCGCCTTGTAACCAATCCCCAGAATTATCTGAGCCACACCGTGATCTGACGCCACTACCACCGCCTGGACGGGGCGAAGACGTCAAGGAACTTCGGAGACTACGAGGCCGTCCCTCAGCCAGCCGCTGCCCTCGCCGCCGCGGCCCAGCCTGTGCCGCCGCCCCTGCTGATGAGGTCAACGACCGGGGAAGCTTCCCTGCTGGCGAAGCTCCACTGCTACCCCTTATAATATATGTCGCCGAACAGGCAAAACCCACGCTAATGGGTTCTTTCTTACGCTTTTCTAGCGCAACGAGGACATTGTTGGTCATATTATCGTACAAGCGTTGCCGCGCTCTGGCATAAGTTGTAATCAGAATTAGGAACCAAACATGTTTGTAATTTTAGAATTTATTTTTTTCGATTTCTTTTAATTTTAAATGAGCTCCGTAGGTAGGGTCCTTTTCTTTAAATTTCTTTCAGTGTAACTTCCCTGACGCTCGTAAGAAATAAATTCAGTGCTTATCAGTTTATTTTTTTATCTTATGAAGTAGTGACTGCCAACCCCCTTCCACTGTCCAATTCAAAAGGAACTGGGACCTGACTGAGCTACCGCCGGGCCGGCGCAATTCACACTGTGTCGTTCCGACGAGAACGCCGTTGACACTATAATGTCTGAGAATAAAAATGGAGGGAAACCCCAGTGCAAAGAAGTGCAAAGAAGGGAAACTCTTAATTGCAGCAAAGCCGCGCATGGCTTTTGAAGCAGAAACAATTTCAATCGATCGCAAATGGCGGTCAATGTCACCTGTAAAGGGAAATCATGTATCTTTGTGGTAGTCATAAGTTTTAGTTTTTAATTAAAGATAATCATTTAAATTTAGTCTGGGGTACGTTCTTTTGGGATACTCGATAACCCAACTTGTTCCCTGCTCAAGTAGCCTTCCTGTGGGCGCCCAATGGTTATCCTGTAGAACAACATCCAAAATTACAAGAAAGCTATGAAGAGACAGGTAAAGTTCCAGTGGGGAAGACGCCGGATGCCGCAAACCCCAGTTGGTCGGCCCGCCACTATACATATATACATATATACATATATATATATATATATATATATATATATATATATATATATATCCTTTTGATATGCGCAATCACTAAAAATATGATATTGCATTAAGTTCAGCAATCTAGTCACACGAAATCAGGAAGAAATTACCTGAAAATGCACCCCTGTTTCAATAACATCCAAAATTCATGCCAACTACATGCGGCTGCAAAAATCCCAAGCTTCTCGTTTCCTTTTCAACAGTAGAGAAATAATGAGTTTTGATTGCCGATCAACATAGTATTTAAAATTCCTTTGATGACAAAATAAGTCGGGCCTACGAGAACAAACTGATTTTATTCACTTTACTATTCTTGCGCTTTACGATTTGTGGATCATACATTCTAAATTAAGTTTGAAAAGAAAAAGAAAGAAAATTAAAAAATTTTGTAAATTAATAAATTTACCACAAACAAAAGACCACAATGAAGAAAAGTAAACGAAATTACATTTAATTTCGACGTGTTTAAAACAATAAATATAAAAAATTAAACTCAACTAAACTCAGGCGAATAAAGTCAATCAGAGTACGAATTTTCTGAGCACAGTATAATGTTGCAAACGCAGCACGTGGCACCCCAGCTGTTGCTGATGCAACAGCAGAGCGTATCCATTCCTACGAAAATTAATAAATTTTAAATATTTTCACTAGGATTTGTTTAAAAATTTAATGTATTCGAGGTGTTATTTTTCAAATTAAATTGTTGTTACGAAAAATTATGCTAATGACGATATCAATCTCTTTGAAATCTAAAAAACGGGTGTTATGTTTATTTACCAGAAAAACCCATAAGGCCTTGTTCTTCATTTTTAACCTCAAACGCGCTATACCAGTTTTTATTTCAAATATTTCAAAATAAAAAAATATAACAAATATATAGACAATATTTCAAATATATAACAAAAGTCCAAATGTAAGAAACGAACAAAGAAATAATATACAAAATATCAAATTTTAATTTACGACACATCCAATTGTTTGAAGCACAGTACATTTGTAAGCAATTATGTTTTCACAAAATTAAAGAAAAAACTACTCGTATTTTCAAAGAAATAAGCATGACCTGATTTGAAGATGTAGTTTTGATAAATATATTTCACTGAGAAAAAATTGTATTTTCACAATTGTACGAGTGGTTGTAAGAACGAATCGCAGTCAATTCCGAGCAGGCATGTTTGTCATGAAATTGTAGAAAAACTACTCATATTTTGAAAAAAATAAACATGACCTTATATGAAGATCTCTTTTTGATGAGCACATTTCATTAAGAAAAACAATTGTATCTTCACAACTGTAGGTGTTGGTAGACGACGAAAGTTTTAAGTTTTTAAAATTTTTGTGAAATCAGGCTTTTCAACGAACATGAAACCTGCACCATTCTCTTAAACTTCCTTTATGCTATCTAAGGTCCCAATTTAATAAAAAACTTTGTGCAGTTTTTAAGAAAAATAGTATAAAGAAAATAAACGTTGCTTCTCTTTGAAACGTAATTTTCAAAAAAATACTCATGTTTTTTTAAAATGATCTTATTTTAAGACATATTTTTATGAACACATTTCATTAAGAAAAAAATTGTATCTTCATAATTGTAGTAGGAGGAAGACGCTGAAAATAATTTGAATTTTTTCAATTTTTGAAAAATCAGTGTTTTCAACCAACCTAAGACCTGCGCCTGTCCCTTAAATGACAGTGACCTTCAGACTATTCAACAACAAAATTTAGTGAAAATTGTTGGAGCCATTTTTTCGAAAATTTTGAAAATGTCCCTGGGGCTTTATGTAAAGTACTCCCTAAAATTAAAATATCGATTTGAAATTCAAGTGTTCACGAGATCATACAGATCGGGATCAGGATTTAATGATCTGGATTTTTCAACAAATCCTTCATATTTTAAAAATTAAAGTGCAATTCGTCACGTCTTCTCCGTGAAATTCTCTTTCTTTAGATATCTCACATATAAAGATTGGTTGCGTGTGCGAGCCGCAAAAGGTATGTATACTACTGGTATATTATAGGAGACGATATTTTTAACAAATTATGATAATTTCTTTTCTTTTCTCTCAAGAATTTGTTCCACGCTTAGGATTTAATTTTCTACTTATGATGACTTAAATTTTTACATACGATGTTTTTTATACGGTATTTATGAATATCGTGTTCTGTTTCGCAACAGTTTTATATTTAATACCATCGTTAATCTGAACATCAGTGAGACGTGGTAGTTGAAATATCTGCTTACGATTGTTTCTTGCATATAATATTTCAAGTCGTTTGAAATTTTTTTTCAATGCATCTCTTCTCTTCATAAATCTTGATGTAACCAAAACATCTTAACCAATGTCTTCCTTTTGCTGCTAGTTATACGTTACATTTTCAACAACTTATGGAGTTAAAAATAATTTCTTTCCTAGCTTTGAAGTGGAAGTCCGACATTCATCTTAGAAATCCTATTTAACATCCCAAGTAAATAAATTTGTGCAGAAGGTTAAGGAAACCATTTGGACCATCTGCGTCAGCACCATTCATCCTCGTTCCGTCTAGGGCACGGCCAATATCGTGTGTTAGCGCTGCCCCTCGTTTGCTGTTTATCAACGCAAGAAGTGGGTGTGATTACACGTGTACGAACATTTAGTCTGTCGCATGTCTTTGATATGCTATGATGTAGCAGTAGTGAGTACGTGTGGTGGAGATACATCCAATAATCTAAGAAACACTGGGTCATTCACGTACCAAGTATTCTCTTGTCACGTACCAAGTATTATACGCATGTCTTCGACCAAAATTATCTTAATGTTATGTTAATGAAATGTTAATTTACTTATTTTTATTATCTTTTTGTGTGATTCAAGACATTTTATTTTCTTAGTGTGTTAACGTAATTCTAATTTTTATTCATGCTTTTATTGGTAGAATTTTGCCTCTGATTCATTTCCTTCCTCATCATTACATTATTCATCATCCTCGACTTTCCAAATATCGTCGTGATGGCTCACGCTATTATGTCGTAGCTGTATTATCTTTTAGGCTTTATCCATACTCATTCAAACACTGTAGTATCTGCATAATTTTTATATTTGTGTCGTCCAAGGATATCTCCTCAAGTGATGTCAATACCTATACAGAAGTTCTTCATGACTTTATTGAAAGGATATATCAGATAATTAGTACTTAAAACTTTGTACAAGCGACATGCAGAATATTCTAGGTTTTCGAAGTTTGCTACTCTGGTCCTTAAGATGAAATTCAATAGACTAGTTGAATGTCGCCGACGTTGAATGTCGCCGAAGCTGTAAACTTTTCATCAGCTAATAATGTTTTACTTGGGTTCAAAAATTCCCAACACCCAATGGCCTTGTATGTTACCTCCATACGTAATATGAACTAGTAATAACGCAATTTCAAAATTATGAACTCCCCAAAAAATACATGCAGGTTGGATGATGCTGAATAGTTAGAATTTAGTACAGCTCAACGAGCTACTTCTCCAGTTCGAAATATGTAGCTAGAGGTATCGAGATATTTCCAGCTCGTTGGTACAGCTACATTTTTTTCGTTTCTTTTGTTAATATGCACAAAATATCATCTGTAAGCTGGTCTTCAGCGTTATTTTCTAATAAGATAATTCTCAATTAGTTCTGAATATTCTGTCGTAAAATCTACAACTGCATTTTATTCTTTCCCGTATTTACTGAACACTGCCATATTTTTGTCTCCTAAGTTTTGAAGAGATTTAAACTCCACAAAGTCAGTCTAATTGAGTTCACTTCTACTTTTGCAATTGCTTTATTTATCTTTTTGTAGGTGAATCTATATAAACATGCGAATGTTTTTTTAGGTTTACGCGAATAAGGTGTTTGTTACGTTTTAATAAGAATAAGTTGTTAGTTACATTCATTTCAAAATCGGTATTTGCACGTTTGAGAATGTAAATGTGAGAAGTAGAACGTAAGAATGTAAATGTACTTCTGTAGCATTTCTCACAGTTTAGTTTTCTCCGCATTTACTTAAAGTTCAAGTTCAATTAGTACTAAGGCAAAATTGGTCGAAAGTTTTTGGAAATTTATTTTAAAAAATACGTTAATAAGAATACAAATTAAACGAAATCTGCCGCGCGGCGATTTACTTGTCCCATTTAACGCCACTTCCATAGATATATTTGGGTGGCGCTGGGTTAATACTCACTAAGCTGGCAGCGCTAAAACACGTAAAACACGTGTCTGGAAATTTCTTAGAATTTTCTGGCCGGATGTAAAAACAAATCATGAGTTCCCCATCAGATGACCGAGATCTGATATGTCAAGATTGGTGCATGGGAAGGGGTCTAACCGTGAGTAACGGAACCGCACATACGCACTCACGCACACTCCGAGTTACTCAAATACTGTATAGGGATTTAGACAATAGGACTGCAATAAACTTCAGAAAATTGAGAAGATTATCAGAATCCTATTTCTGTAGTAAGAACAAAAAAATCAAAGTGATTTTTTCATTAAAAATGTATATCATTTTATTCTGTTCAAAAAAATTTGGTAACCTCGGATAAAATTCAATAATATATGCTAAATAAATAAATTATGATGTCCAGTCTAGAAAAAAAAACCTTAAACTGCGAACGCACATGAGTGCATTTTCCTTTCGTGGTGTCATCGTTATTAGAAAATGTTTCCATTTCATAAGAACTTCAAATGAACTTGTTCGCGCCAAAGGCTGGCAGTATTAAATAACCTTCCTAGTTTCAAGAACGGGGTGAAAAAAATCGAAGAAGGCTTGTCTGTTTGACTCCCATGTTTGCTAGAGCTATAAAAGCCAACAGTCAAAACGTCAGTGCACGATTCTCAAACTCTTACTTACCGTCCAGCCTCACGAAAGAAAGCCATTCAAAATAGAAAAATTTTACTGCACGTCTGCAAATTTCATCTCCTACTACCTTCGAAATTACTAAAGTCGTACTCATATTATCATACAGTCATAATGGTAATTGCTGCCATCACTCTTAAGATATTATTGACTTGTTGCCATTACTAGTGTTGCCACAATTGCCACTTTCCACAACTACTTTTGAAGGCTCTTTTCATTTTGTTGCTAATTTCTTTGTATTGGCTACTGAAAAAAAAACATTTCACGAAATCCAAGAAAACACGGTTGCCTCAAAATGATTAATTATTTCTCGTTCCGCAGTTTAAATAAAAAACTGGAACATTCGCGACTATTTTATGTGGTTGATTCATTGACTGTTAGTTATTCCGCGCGCGTCAACTATGCAAGTCGTTAGTCCCGTAAGTGTAGTACGTGTTTTCATCGGCCGGTGATCTTCCATCGCTTGACGGCGAGATCCGGCGCCAAACTACCTTTGGCAAGCGCGGTTTTCCCCACCCAGGTATCTGCCGCCAGCGTGGAATTGCCCCAGCCGGGACAGGTTCTAAACCCCCGAACGGTCTCCCGGCGTGTGTGGTATTGTAGTGCATGTTACTGTAAGAGTAAGTGCATGTGTAAAGGGGTGAAGGTAAGACAAGGAAGAGGAAGGAAAGCGCGCGCGGTCCGATTCCTGTTTGTTAGGGCACCGCTCCGATATTCACCTGGTGTTGGTCGGAGAAACCACGGAAAACTACCGATCAGAGCAGCCGGCCGCCAAAATTCTCTTCCAGATAGCGACTGAATTCGACCTCACTGACAAGCTAGTGTTGAAAGTACTGCCGCCGGCGGAACTCGAACCAATGACGTCCCGGTCAGAAACACTGCAGTAACATCAGTTGATGCACTGAGCCACCTCCCACGATCTATGCCCTTGAGAAATGCCCAGACGTGTTACCGGAGCGGAGCTGTTTCCAACGTTTTATTGGCGGCCCTAGAACGTGTGCCACCCAGGCTGCTCTTTGAATAAGTCACCCTTAAAAGAACAAGGGGTGCTGAAACAGCACGTCCATTCTTGCCATTATTAATGATAATGTAATACTATTTATGCCATAATTTCTCTCCGTATTAACACATCCCAAACATAATTTTCACTCTCCCGTTTAAGTATGTATAAACGGAGTAATATGCATAGTATAGGTAAAGTTATGTAATGCTTCGCGAAAAAACGGAGTAATATGCGTAGTATAGGTAAAGTTATGTAACGCGGCGGATTTTCGGCGGAAAAAAATCATTGTCGGGCCTTGATATCAAACTAGTGGAGCTACAAATGGCACAGACTTTCTCGTATTAGTTTTCTATTTCCTTGGGTCTGGGCTACCTATTCGGAATTGCCACATACTTGTGCGAACTGCCATCTATCGACATCCAAAGTATATATTTTTGAAATTTTCTCAATTGTTTGGTTTCCTAATAGTAGAACGAAAATATTAGTCTTTGAAAAATTTGGAGCTGTTTTTAAAAAACGGCGTTTAAGCGGTACTAAAAACGCAAAATTTGAAGTCATTTGAAGCACATACTCACAAATTTAAGAGTGTTTACAAATTGCTGGTAATGTGCATATTCAAGGTGTGAGAAATCTTTCAAAAAATTTGTGTAATTTTTTAAAAAACAAAAAATATCTTACTATAAACTTTACGTCATATTAAAGAGTGCAATTAGCACTATCCGTTCGAAAAGTTTGAAGAAAACATTTGGAGCCATTTATAAGAAAATTGCGTTTGAGCTTTTCTGAAAATACGGAATTTTGTGCTACTTTTCACAGAATACGTTGAGTTTTCGACAAAGTTTACTTGACATTATTTAAAGAACTTCTACTCGTTAATATAATAATGTGAACAAATCGCCGGTAATGCAAATATTAACGACGTGAGAGAAAAATTACATATTTGTAATTTTTTAAAAAACAGTATAATAGGGCAATATGGCGTTTATGTCATCTCATAGAGTAAATTAGGAACAATCCTTACCAAAAGTTTAAAGAATAAATTTGGAGCCGTTTTTGAGCAAATTTTGAAAATATCTAGGTGCTTCATGTAAAGTAACCCCAAAATTTAATGAATGTTTTTCAAAATCTGTGAAATTCGACTCATGCCAAATGGAAAGGGGTTTCGTCAATTTGGAAACATTCGTATGAATAGTTTAGGCACTAGTGTTGTTCACATACACCGGACAGACGGACGGACGTTTTGCTTTCAATTTGTTTTCCGGTATGAATGACGCACAAAACAGAGATTCTAGCTAGGGGATTTTTTCTTAATTTAGCAACTGGGTTTATCCGCGTTTTCTTTATCACTAAGCGGCAGATTTTTGCCTATTTTCCTATTTTTTTCCTGGAATGGAAAACGCAATATTTTAGGTTACTTATTCATTTTGAGGCATTAGGAGTATTATATGTGAATTTTGTAGTGCCTATTTCACTAATAAATGCCTAATTTCTTTTTAATTGCCTAAATGTTACCCATTCTCGTATTTATTGATCAAAATGCAATTTATCCTTAATCAATTTTTTTCATGTAATTGTTTTCGTTTTTATTCTGCAGAGTCAGAGAAATCGAACAACTATCCATAAATTTATATTCCGTTTTACTGACACCAGAGTGCGGTTATTTCGTATTATGAAACATGCAAAATCACCGGTGGTTGTCGAGTTATTTTTTACTAAGAATTCTAAACTTTTTTCTCCAAAACATATCCCAATTTTTTCTTAAAATGTTCTCTTATTTATCAAAGGATGGTGTAAAAATTGGTGCCGGTCCAATTTTTCGTGAACTCTGTGTTTTCGAAATTGAAAAAATTAAATATTTGAATACAGACATTTTTGTCATAAATTAATTCTATTAAAATATCGGATCTTAAAAAAATTGTGTATAATTTTTTAAAGAGTTTTTTGCAGAATTTCTGCTTGAAATTAATGCAAATTATAAACAAAATCTCAAAAACTGCTACAATTTTTTTTTCTAGGGGCACAACAACGAATGCTTAAAATCATGGCGTCAGGTCTCACTTTTGCTGAACGATCTTAATTTTCTTGAAAATTGAAAATTTTAAAATATTTGTATTGCAAGAAACTATGTGCTGTTCAAGCACCACTAGTTACATTTGCGTTATGCTTGGCAATTAAAACAAATCAAACAATGTTTTCAATTTTGTTTCAATGAAATGTGAGGAAAAAGATCGTTACCATTAGTGTGCAACATTAGAGTATCAGTTTGAATTCAATAAAAAGCCAAAAGATAGCTACTGCAATTCAGCCATTTTGTCCAAAATGCACAACAATGGTAGATGGGATTTCTCAGAACGAGTATTTGTCAGAAAGCAAACATCTGTTGAAGGTAACTAAATTCTTTGGTACAAAAACTTTCTACACAAGTATATAAATACTTAAATTTGTCCAACAAGGTGACGGGAATGGTGACAATTATATATATAAATACTGATAAGAAAAAATTATAGTACCTTCTTAAATGCCTATTTTTCCTGCCTATTCTCCAGGTTTTCGCGCTATAATTCCGCAGCTTAGTTATCACGGCCCGGAAATGAATTTTTTTCTGCCTAAAATTCGCCGTTTTTTCTCGCAGTATTACGTAACTTTCCCTATACTACGGATATTACTCCGTGTATACGTACGTATAGGGGAAATTAAAAATTGGAATCGGTTTTTAAGAATATCTGGTTTTTGTAATTTTAATTTTGAAATTATCTTGTTTTTGTGATTTTGTAATTTTTTTAAATTAAACATATTGCACGTAATATTGCTTGAAAATCACTGAAATTATCAAAGAAATATACATGATGTTAATGAACGAACTAATTATGGTGAATAAATTTCATTTGAAGCAACATCTTTAATTTTGTAGTTGTAAACGTCGAAAAAAATTCAGAAGTTTGTAATTTTCGAAAATTCAGAGTGAATGGTGGAAATCTGACCTTTTTCATTCTTTATGAGTGTATTTTACTTTAGTATTTTTTTAAATTGAAAGAAAAAAATTGGAGTCATTTTTGAAAAAGATTTAAAAATGTCCGGGGCTTGACGTTAAGTATCCCAAATTCTAAAGAATGTTTTTCAAAACCGCAATGCTTTGATTCAAGCCAGATCGGCGCATTCGGGGGAATATCCATTTTCGAAGAAAATCCTACGTATTATATAGGCATTAGCGGTTTTCGCAGACGGACGGTCGGGTAGACGGATGGATAGACAGACGCACAGTCAGACAGACGCACTGACGGACAGACTAACAAACATATGTTTGAAAAAAATCATCACTTTTTTCTGTTTCAGGGAACTCCAAAACGTCAGAGAGTAAAATCGCAGAGCATTGAAAAATTGTACGAATTGTACGAAAAATTGGTCAGACGTTTGGAAAAATCACTTTGTCTGTATTAGGATGCCAGAAAATCTGGTTTTCGGTTGAAATCTCTATATCGATTTTCCACATCATTACATAACTTTCTCTGTGCTTTGTATATTACTCCATATATACGTACGTATACGAGAAAGTTAAAAAACTCAAAAAACAAACAATTAGGTAAGGATAGCAGTGGATCAATTGAATGTTGCGCTGATCAATTGCAGGCGAGATACTTATGGGGTCAGGAAGGGATTTTGAGAGCCAGGTGACGGTGAAAACAAAGAGATGGCAGCGGAGTAAAGGCGAAAGGATGCGGTTTCAAGGGATTGTAGCCGCTTCGTCCGTGATTTTCATTACTCAAACGTTGGAAGGGTAGAATAAGATACGGTCAGTGCGACTTGAGAACCAAGCCAAATGAAACGCACGATGTGTCAGCAATTAGTCACTGAGGTAATAAGATTTGTCCTGTTTACTTTCTAAGACGGAGTTTTCCTCTCCCTCTCTTAACTCGCGGAAATTGGCATCGCTTGTTTCTTCCAATTGTTTTACGGCTGAGGCCGCTGTATGATCCCATTCCATCGCCGTGCCGCCAGCACCGCCACCATCATCGCGGTCGCCGCCAGAGAGAGCAGACGTGTCTCGAGGCTTGCCCGGCAGATGGCGTGCGCATCGTTGTGGTCGTCGTCCGCATCCTCCGACCTTCCGCCGCTTAGCGTGGAGGCGCAGAGGTACAGAACTGTTCTGAGCAAGGGCATGCACAAACACTCATGTCTACTCTACTCAGCATTGGAGCCTGAAACGTATCCGAAATCAGTGCAATGAAACATAATAATTGGTGAAAAACAGAACAATATAAGTAACATTTGTCATATTTTGAGAGAAAATAAAACAACATTTATTGGTTTCAGTGCCAATGTAAAGTCGTGGTTTCAATTGAACACAAAAATAAAATACACATTGTTATACACTTGACCAAGTATTGTGATGTATGCAGGAAAATATTCTAAGTTCCATACTAAAAAAATATATTATTGTTCATTGGTACCACTAAGGCTTCAAAATGTTTTTGAGAAACATCACTTGTGACCAGAGGCGGGAGTTCGGAACTTTCATTGTGGGGGGGCAAATTTGAACGCTATTATAAACACGAAAATATTAATGCTTTAAGTTAATTGTGCTGTAATTATATACATCGTTTTCAATTTTGTTAATTATTTCATTGATCATTATTGAATGTAATTAATTAGATTAGTTGAACACAGAGGTGACGATCCTTATTGTTATTTGAACAGTCCGAACTGTAAATTAAATTAGGCATTTTCCTCAGTGAATTGTATACCGAAATATCGAAAATGTTATTCTTTGCTATGATGACAAATGTTTATACATATTATAAGGATTGTAGGATATATAACACATATTGCCACCTCATATTGTAGGGTATATATTTAAAAATCTACATTAATAAACTGATTTAATTAAAGTGCAATCTACTGTGCAAGGTAATAATATGAGCCCCCACTTTTATTTTGACTTAAAAAATGAATTAAATGATTTTTTTTAAATAAATATAACTTTACCTTCAACATCGGACAGTTTTTTTAAATGTACTTTGGGCCGAGAGACATGATAGGTGGCCAAAGGGTGAGGCAATGTAAGTTTGCCCAGACCAACGAAATTAGAAAACTAACTATTACGCGAAAGTCTGTGCCATTCTGTAGCGCTAGTTATTTTTTCGTATATGTACGTATTTACAGAGTAATATACGTAGTATTCAGAATGTTAAGTAGGGGGGAGAGTGGGGTGGCCCCGATCAGGTATGTAACGACAATAGAGTGCCCTCTAGCAAAGTCTGGTGAGTGCTACGCTCTTCCCAATTGAGCAATAAATTAACTACATGCAGCTACTAACCAGTTCCGGACATGCGCTTGGTGTGAAGTAAGCAAGTGTATTTCAGAGAAAATCGTTCTAATTTCTTCATGTTTTTAAAGTAATGTAATTAACATGTACATTTGTATTTTTAATAACTCAATCGCGCAAATGGATTGGTAATCTTTTCAGCATCATTTTAGTTCACGGATTACGTTTTTAAATTAACTTATCGAATTGTTAAGTTATGATATTCTGCAGTATACATGGTTGAATTGCACCGATCAGATGAGTGGGAGAATGGCGATCAATGATCGGCACAACCCCTCACAGATCTAAATACTAATGCGCTGTCTTTCCATATTTGTACTACTTATGGCCAAAATATATTGCTAGAGACTGTATTCCCTTTAGATGGAACGTGGAAAAGGACTACAACCAGAGGAGGATGGGCTGATGAAAAGCTGCAATAGGCGATGTTACTTATCCATGAAGGACATTCAGTATGAGCAGCAAGTAAACAGTTCAACATTCCATTCACAAGACTGCTTGACAGAAAATTTAAGGAGATTTCAGGAGATCCACTTCTTGGCCGAAAAACAGTTTTTAGTCAAGAGCAGGGAGCAGCATTGGCTGAACGAATAAAATTGATGGATAATCTTTTTTTTATGGTCTATAATCACTAGAGACCGGAAAAATATGTAATATGAAACGTCAAAATATGTACATAAATATGTAATGAAAACAGTAAGAATCATTATTTGTGCATGTCTTCTGAATTTCAGTGGGAAATATAGTTATTCAAATTATCGTTTTTCATATTATCGCGGAAAAAAGTATTATTCTTTCATGAAGAACATGAGGGTTCAGGGCAGGAATTTATAGCTAATTTACCTTTGAAAATATATTTATTATATAGGAGCGAATATTTTGTCAACAAAACTCGAAAAAAACCTCTCTTTTCTGTATTCAAAATTCGACTAGAATATGGTTTAGGATAGAGACCACAGAATTATGAAAACGTGCACAAAATTCACTTCTCCCCATAGCTCGTCATACGCAGTTTTTAACTGTTTTTGACGTAAATAAAATAAAATAAACAGTAAGAAAATGTAATAAATATGTAAAATCCGATATAATATGTAATATTAAAATTCACGAATTATAAAATACATTTACATAATACGAAATTACATTGATAACAAAATCCCTAAACAAATTTTAAAAATAATACAAACGTCTTTAAAATCATTTAGAGAGTTCGAGTTGATGCACACTTAGTACCATAGAAATTTCCCATCAATAGTAAAAGCTTCATCTATTGCTATCCAGAACCGTAGTTTTGCAGGCAGATTTGACGCAATAGAAGACATCCTACAAACTGGCGATATCTACGAGCAGCAAACAATCACTGCAGCGTGAAGCACCCTCATTGCAGTCTTACACGCCGGCAATCACCAATGTTTCTTCGAAATTAAGGTTAAAGATCACGAACCGCGGCGCCAGTAATACTTTTCACACCTGAAAGTGAAAATGATCTCCTATCGACGGGCATTTCTTACCACTGGGATAACTGAAGCAGGCGCGCTGGACGATACGTTCACGTATCTTCACGAAGGATATCTGGAGTAGACAGCACGCAGTAATAACGAAAAGGGAAAAAATGCTGATATTTTTGAAAATATTTCTCTTCTTAAAATATGCACTAAAATTGAAGAAAATTGATAGAATAAAAAAATATTTTGTCAAAATACCAAAATATGTAAAATATGTAATATAGTATCAAATATGTAAAAATATGTAACGAAAAAAATTGATATTGTGTTAGGACGGCGACGATTCGCCAAGATTATAAATTTGAGAACGGTAAGTAAAAAGACAAAAAACATGTAATTTCATAAAAATCCGGTCTCTAATAATCACTGCAAATCCGTAAAGTGGCTTTTGCATCTGGCCGAAGCAACAACGTTCCTAACTATTTTTCAAAATAATTCCGGAATAGGTTTGGTGCCTGGCTTTACGTTTTTCTCAAAAGGAATCCCTTAAGTGTCCGAAAATCGGAAGCAATTAATATCAACCTACTAAAAGCTTTCAACAGACAGAAAGTAAAAATATATTTTGATGATTGGGGAGCTGTGATGACAAAGTTGCTTCCACACCGTATCGTATTTTTAACATGGATGAGACGAGAGTGCCTACTGCTGAAGACCCTGAAAAAGTAGTTAGCACTAAAGGACAAAATACAAAGTATTCGTAAGGCGAGAAAGTAAAAATAGTTGGCTCTGTGGTTAGTTGGAAGCGAGGGGGAAAATAATGTAAATGAAGATGAGTTGTGTGACAATGATGAACATAATGATTTGCTGGGCAATCAAGAGGAAGAGATGTCCTTCCTTCGCAGTGAATTTGGGGAGAATGGCGAGGAGGCGTAGGAGTACAGGCTGTGAACTTTGGAATCATGCACTTTGCAGTGGATCTGATTCAGCTGTAAACTATTTTTGTGACCTTTGCTTCAAGAAATAGCAAACTAAAGTATAAATTATAAAACTGACCTAAATATATATTTGTTTTATTCAGATAAAAGTCGTCAACCGTTCCCTTAATTTTCTTCAAAGGTTTATTTGCTTATTATTATTATTATTATTATTATTATTATTATTATTATTATTATTATTATTCAACTACATCACGACTAAAGATATTATGAGTCGGCTGAATATAAAATCTACTCCAGGTTGCAACCAGCTACCAAAGGAGCAGATCCGGTGACTAACAGTGCTTCTACGATACTTTGCGCAAAATGTGGGCTGTTCCAAATAAAGCTATTTCTTGCACTTCCCAGTCCTTTGAATTACCTGGGAGTTTAGACAAGTTCTTACTCAAATTTTGCGGAACAAATCCCAGAGCTCCGATAACTATCGGTACGACCTGTGCTTTTACGCCCCACATTCGGCTGATCTCGATTTCCAAACTCTTGTATTTAAGACGTTTCTCTGCCTCCTTGGTAACGACGTTTTGATCGCAAGGTACAGCAACATCCACAAGTAAACATGATTTTTTCTCCATATCCCGGATGACTATATCCGGTTTGTTTGCTGCTATCGTGCGATCAGTTTGAATTTGTTGGTCGTACAATATCGTACACAATCCAACAGACGTCACCGGTTTCGGTGAGTGTTCGTACCACTTGGGGCATGTGTTTGGAACTTCGAGGGCGGTACAGATCTGCCAGTGGAGGTAGCTACACACCCTGTCGTGTCTTTTCAAATATTCGGTCTTTGCTAGAATTGGACAAGCTGAGACTATATGATCAATGGTTTCTACGTGTTCCTGACAAATGCGGCATTTATCATCTTGGGAAATTTTGAGAACCGCTTTATCGTAATGTCGTGTTCTCAAGGTCTGATCTTGGGCAGCTATTACAAGTGCTTCCGATTCTGGCTTCATTCTTCCCCTTTTAAGCCACATAAATGATTGATCTTTATTGATCTGCACCTTGTCCATTCTTTTTAGGTATTGTCCGTGGAGTGGTTTGTCTCTCCACGATTTCTTTAACATTTTCTGTGTCTCAAATTTCATGTTAAGTAGCATCAGAAGTTCAGTGTCTCTGTCATTCTGGTTGTCTTGCATAGTCTTGTTCGCTTCTTGCTACACTTACAATGCCTCTGTTTCCCATTCTTCGGTCAGATTTCATGACCTGCCTCATTAGTGGGTCATCTTGATGGCTGACTACATACTTTCCCATCCCGGTTATTGCATTGTGCCAGGAGGCTTCAATTTGTCTCTGGCCTCTTCCTCCTTCCTTACGTGAAACATAAAGTCTATGTACATCAGCTCGGGGGTGGGCGACATGATGCATTGTAAGCAGTTTTCTGGTTTTTCGATCCATGATGCGAATTTCCTGTTCAGTCCAGTCTACTAGTCCGAAACTGTATTCGGCTACAGGCACCGCCAAACTACCAATTGCTGATATTTTATTCCTGGAGTTCAGAGCGGACTGCAGGACAAGTCTCACTCGTCTATAATACTCCCTGCGAATTCTCTCTTTCATTGTGTCGTTCGAGATGGTCTCACATTCTTCAATGCCCAGATATTTGTAAGTTTTACCTGGCTCAAGATCTTGAATCGCAGTGTGTCTATCAACTTCAATGTTCTGTGACGTTGTCATTTTGCCTCTTTTTAAGTTGACTTTTGCACACTTGTCAAGACCAAACTTCATGCAGATGTCATTGCTAAATTCATTGATGACAGACAGCATTTGGGAGAGAATCGCTTCATTCTTAGCAAACACTTTAAGATCATCCATGTAAAATAACTGTGATACAGGCCTTTCATCACCATGGAGCTTGTAACCAAAGTCAGTGTGCGACAGCTGTCTAGATAGTGGGATCAAACTAATGCAAAACAACAGAGGGGATAGTGAATCTCCTTGAAAAATTCCCCTGTTAATCTGAATACTTCTGGTTTCTACTACTCCCTTTCCGCTGTGGATTAGTAACCTGGTGCTCCACGACTTCATACTAGCCTTGCAAAACTCAACAAGTCTAGGATGAAATCGATAGATCTCCAGGGTCTTCAAAATCCAATCGTGTGGTACACTGTCAAAGGCTTTCTGGTAGTCAATCCAAGCCATGCTTAAATTACGTTTTCGTTTCTTTACATCATTCAAAATTATTTTATTGAGAAGCAAGATTTCCTTACAGCCATAGGAACCTTTACGACATCCTTTCTGTTCAACTGGCAACAGATGGTTCTTCTCTAGGTGCCTATACATTTTGTCAGCAATGGCTGCAGTTATAAGTTTGTACATTACTGGCAGGCAAGTAATTGGCCTGTAGTTCTTCGCCAAAGAGCTGTCTCCTCCTTTGGGTAGCAAATACGTGATGCCGCGAGTGAGCCATTCGGGGAGTTCGTTAGGGTTTTCTAAAATGTTATTAACAGCCTTTGCAAGATGAGAATGTAGTGCTGTTAATTTCTTAATCCAATAAATCTGGATCTTATCAACCCCAGGGGATTTCCAGTTTCCCATATTCTTAATTGTTTGGCATAGGTCCTCTTTCGAGAATTCTTGAACATGTTCCACTGTTTCCACGAGTCCATTGGCAGCATCAACTTCAGATTGGAGCCACGATGCGTCTTTGTTGTACGATCTGGTTTCCTCCCAGATTCCTGACCAAAATGTTTCGATGTCATCTTTTGAAGGAGGGGCAGCATTGCCGTTCGGTTTTTGAGTCAGACTGCGATAGAATCTCTTCGCGTCTGTTTCAAACAACCGGTTCTGTACACGGAAATCGATTCTACGTTTGTACCGCCTTATTCGTTGAGCCCATGCTTGGATTTTTTCTTTTAGCTTTTCAGCTACCATTAGCCTTGTTGTATCATTGTCAATTAGGAATTTTTGTTCAACATGGAGTATTTTTTGTTGAACTTTATACGTGTGGTTTGACTTAGAAGATGCCTCGGCTAGGAGTGATATTTCACGCCGTGTGTCGGCTATCCGATTCATAATTCTTTTCATCCATGGAGGTACGGAGCTTTTTACTCTGTCTGGCTGTCGGCCATCGGTGTTCTTGGCTGGCCCCAAGATTATCTGAGACACTAGATATCCAGTTGCATACACGATGTGATTGATTTCAGTAATATCTAGATCTCTACTTGAGGCCTGTACAACCTCATTTAAGACAGAATTCGCTGTTTCTATCACTCTCTTAGCTTTAGCATTTTCGTAAATTCTCCTCAACGGTGCACGAGATTCGAATGGAAGTAGACGAACTCGCTCTATCTCGCGTCGGAGGAGGTTCCGCATCATGTCCTTATCGTGTGACTCATGGCCAGATGAATTTTCACCACTGACGAATGTTTCATTTGGAAGAGATGAACCTTGAAGGGGATCATCGTTTTCAGGGATATTAGATGGTTCTAAATGTTCGTCATGTGGATGGTTTGATCGATGAACATACTCTGCGTTTCTCTGGATGTCCTGCAAGTTGTTCTGATGTGAATTTACCACTGCTGAGTATGTATCGTCGTTGACTGGCAAGCTTCTTTGAGTCTAGGGTAGGTCTCATATCTGGGTTCCGCTCTCTCCATATCTTAAAAACTTCTATTTCTGAGCCCCCATTTTTCGCTTTTGCATAGTAAAAGCACCACATCACCTCCATTAATTCATCCCGGGTCCATCTCTGACGATGGCTTCGAGCTACTGCCGGCTCTGGGTCCCTGGGACTAACATCCGTGGGATAGCCAGATGTCGACAAGGTGACATTAGCTCGGTTTCTGAGCAGGTATGGGACATTGGTAGAACAAGGCACGTTAAGGTTCATTACATTGCTTGTTCTATTCATTTTGCTCATTGGTTCAAGTGAAGATTCGCAGGTAGCAAGTTCGAGTTCACAGATCACATTTAACCTTTGGGTTGTTTCCTGCGATCCGTTACTGCGACCCACAGTGGCCTCGGGGCATCCCCCCGCAGGGCCCAGCAAGGGGTCCCTCCGATCGCCAGTCGGCATTACTAAACCCTACGGGATTTTCACTGACTGCTGAAGGCAGCCTCCTTCGCTGGCTAATGCAAGGTTCGGGCCTCCACTCTAATCAGTGGCCTGGTGTGCCAACCCAGTTTCTCTCCTGTACCCTCCATGGGCCGATAACAGGAAGTCCAAAGGTTCATGACCCTTCCCTCTACTTACTTCCCACTCTCCTCAAAATGGAGTACTTCTTCGTCTGACCCTTCACCTTCAACCTATTCAGCAAGGGAGGCCCTACCAGTAGCTAGGCTACCACTGACATAGCTCTCAGGCTCATGGGGGTACTCAAGCTCCACCACCAACTCCAAGGTCGTGTATTCCCTAGGTGGAGTTATTATTATTATTTTCCCATTACATCACGACTAAAGATGTTTTGAGTCGGCTGAATATAAGATCTACTCCAGGTTGCAACCAGCTACCTAAGGAGCAGATCCGGTCACTATCAGTGCCTCTACAATACTTTACGCAAAATGTGGGCTGTTCCAAATAAAGCAATTTCTTGCACTTCCCAGTCTTTTGAATTACCTGGGAGTTTAGACAAGTTCTTACTCAAATTTGCGGAACAAATCCCAGAGCTCCGATAACTATCGGGACGACCTGTGCCTTTACGCCCCACATTCGGCTGATCTCGATTTCCAAACTCTTGTATTTAAGACGTTTCTC